>JAWDGP010006494.1:785000-822500 GCA_033675545.1 Elysia crispata
CCTTGGTTTTTCCATATTGTTTTAATTTGAAAGTTGTCTTTGACAGCCGAACAGTGGCAGGAGGTGACGGGATCATGCGCCCTTCACGCTAGGAAGGTCTTTCACATGGCCAATGATTGCAGTCAGTCGCGACATAGATTTAGATCTATTATATCTGAGCCTCTAACCCAAATTTCTTTCTCCAACAGATTACAAAGCCACGAAGTTATAAAACATCCGAGTTGCATACCTCACGAACTTAATCGGAGAGGGCTTTTATGGGTTACCAAAAAAAAAAAAAAAAAAAAAAGCAGTGTATATTATATATACACACACACACACGTATTTGCCTCTCTCTCTAACACTATCTCTCGTTCACTGATTTTAAGAACCCATTATAGAAGTGAATTTTGACGCCGTATTTTTAGCCAGTCCTACAATAGAAAGCGGGGGGGAGAGGGGGTGAGAGAGAGAAAGAGAGAGAGAGAGAGAGAGAGAGAGAGAGAGAGAGAGAGAGAGAGAGAGAGAGAGAGAGAGAGAGAGAGAGAGAGAGAGAGAGAGAGAGAGAGAGAGAGAGAGAGAGTATGGTAGTAGTTTTTCTTTTTACCTTTTTCCCCCACTCAGGTTAAATGATTTCTTTTTTTGCTGTTTTGTATCTGTGTTGTATATTGAGGACTGATCGTTCTTCTCGGTAACTACCATGATCGACATACAGCTGTAGCTCTCCTCCCATAACTGCCTTTAAAGTTGAATAGTAACGTTATTACTCTCAAGCCGAGCTAGTTTGGGAATTTAGCATTTTTATCGTTCAAGGCACAAGGATTATATCAGACACTAGGTATAGGCAGAAGGTAATTTATACTTGGTGGGAACATGCGAGCTAGATGGATGAAGGCGAACGAAATTTTAAGTTCCGGGTTTACATCACTTTTTTTTTTTTTTTTGGGGGGGGGGGGAGAGGGAGGGGGGGGGGGGGGGGAGGGAGCGGGGCAGGGGGCGAAGCGAGGCGAAGGGAATGGAAGACGAACCTAGTGTATGTAGTGCACATTTCTGTTGATTAAATTATCACCATCCGCCAACAAGAGGCATGCGAAAATTATGCGCCAAAAAAACAAAGCCGTGCGCGGTTCAGCAGGTCGTCGCCAGACCTTCAGAGCTTCTCGCTGACTGGAAATTCTGTGGGCCAAACTTGAAGTCTGGCTTCCTCAGAGTAGGGGGGGGGTTGGAATGATGAAGGTCGACGATTCACTGTCATTGCAGGTCTACAAGGATTCCTGACCGGATAGTTTTACCCGAGACTCTAAAACGCCATTTTTCATTTCAATAGTTTGTTCTAAACAAGAGGGTACGGACAATTGTGGTTTTTAAGTCATCGTAGAATTGACAGTTTAGACTGAATCAGTGAAGGACTTGCAGACCATTCTTGGACGCCGAAGAAACATTAAGTAAAAAAAAACATTAAAAATCAAAATAAGAAGAAAAGAGAAAAGAAGCGAAAAAAAAAAAGAAGGGGGGGGGGGGGGGGGAAAATTGCGACAGTGATCCACATGCATAATGCAAACAGATAAACGGTTCGACGAAGTTTATGAAAATAAAAAGACTGTCTTTTGTGTCCTAAATCTTGACGGGAGCCTACTGATCTCTGTGACTTTGTTTTTATTGTCCACGGCAAAGAATTTTTGTTTTTCTAAAGCTGAAATACGCAGTTCCATTCCCTCTCTTATCTTTGCTATAATAATGGATCTAGTTATCTCCACAGAAGGTTAGTCTCTGGCTCCGGAGAGCTTGGAAGGAAACCGGAAGTTCAGGAAGACCAGGGGAAAAAAAAGACATGCTTATAATAGACGGAAGATCAGACCCAGAAGGAGTGAATAGGATATCAGGGATGACGAACACGATTCCGAATTGAGACTTAATCGTTATGAATCAGTTTTAAGTCTTACATGATATATAAATATATATATATATATATATATATATATATAAATATATCATATAAAATAAAGCAAATGTTTGTAACGTTTCCCCTTCCTATAAAGTTATCTCGGGCTGCATCGATACATCTTCTAAAACAAGCGCTGGAAATGCTGCATAGATGGTTAAAGCCCTTAATTAAGTGATTGTTATCTTGTGAGTGCTTCAGAATAAAAAGTGCTTGAGACGACTAATACGATTATTGTATTGAATATGACAACGACCAAAATTATGGCATACCTGCGCGCGGATAAGGACTTGAACGCTGATACTGATAGAAAAGTTGACTGCACACAGGCTATTCATAGATGAACAAATGACTTTTGTTTGTAAAATTTTGAGCTTGTTTCCCTTAATCTCTCTTAATCTCAATCTAAAAAGACGAACATAATTATACTCACCTTGAGAGAGATCCTGGATGTCCTGTTTGAGATCAGTCTAGAACCGAATATATTGGATATTCACAGCTTTTCTTTATTTGGCGGAACTGCAGAATGCTTCTTAGTCTCTCATCGAGTCTGTCAAATGTTAAGAAGTTTGTTTTCAGCCAAATGCACTAGATTTTCACAGGTTTGCATCTACCCGAGTGTACTAGCTGTTCACAGGTTTGCATCTACTCGAGAGTACCAGCTGTTCACAAGTTTCCATCTACTCGAGAGTACTAGCTGTTGATAGGTTTGCATCTACTCGAGTGTACTAGCTGTTCACAGGTTTGCATCTACTCGAGAGTACTAGCTGTTGATAGGTTTGCATCTACCCGAGTGTACAAGCTATTCATCTACCCGAGTGCACTAGCTGTTCACAAGTCTGCATCTACCCGAGTGCACTAGCTGTTCACAAGTCTGCATCTACCTGAGTGTACTAGCTGTTCACAGGTTTGTTTCCAGACATGCTCCTAGAAGTTCACAGATTTATGTCTGCTAAATGTTCACAATTTTGTCTCTAACAGAATCAGGTGGGAGATCCTACCTCTGTCACAGAAGCCCAATCTACTTGATCTAGAATGTTTATAAGTTTTTCCACAGCCGAGTTTGCTGGATGTTTTAAATTTGAGAGTTTCGTCGATAGTTATGTTGATAAATTTATTTTCAGCAGAGCCTGATATATTCACAGGTTATCCATCGACCGGGTGTGCTCGATGTTTATTCAGGAAAAAAAAATCACACTATCTGAAAAAGTGAAAAAGAACAACAGTAGTCGAAAAACTTGCCATATAAAAATAAAATTCGGACATAATTTTTTTTTTCGCTTGAAAGTCTTAACTTTAATCAAACAGAAAATATCAAAAGATAGTAAGTAAAATGAAGCTAACAGAAAGTGCACTCGTCCTATTTATAGCAAATGGATAGAAATATTCTTTGCATTGATAACAAAAGCATCAGTTCGACGGCTCAGCCCAGCTACAACCCAGTCATTCTGGATTCTTATCTAATCGAACCCTAAGGACCCTTGGTTGTTCGGCCACTAACGTTAGAGACAATTTACGAAGTCTAAGTAAAAATAGAACAAACAACCCCATCACCGGAGTCATCCAAATACATTCCTACAAAAAATTTCGTCAGAGGACGCATTTGGGCAATGACCCAATACAACGCTCTCTGCGCTGTCTGCGGACCGAACCATGACCCGCTGCGACGTGTGGTCAGTCTTGCTGACCGTGTCTGAAGCTTTTCTGACAGAAGCATGGCAATAACGATGATGGTGATGATAATGACCATGATGACGACAACGACGACGACGATGATGATAATAATAATAATAATAATAATAATAATAATAATAATAATAATAATAATAATAATAATAATAATAATAATAATAATAATAATAATAATAATAATAATAATAATAATAATAATAATAATAATAATAATAATAACAATAATGACAAAACCGATCAATTGATTCATTTCACAGTTTGTTTATCGACCAAACATAGTGAACTCGAGGACATGATAATCATATTATCTTAGTTTGGACCACAAAACTAACCTTGCGGAGCGTAGCCGTTCCTACTGGCTCTAAATTTACTATGATTATCTGTTATAGCATTCAGGCACCGGTTGTGGCATAGCCTATTATTCTTTGAATTCACACAGCTAGGCAGAGTATGCACTTTGTAGAAGACAAGTAGCAGCAGCAACTGCAGTGATATGAGTGGTCTTGGTAGCAGTAGTAGTGGTAGTAGTAGTAGTAGTAGTAGTAGTAGTAGTAGTAGTAGTAGTAGTAGTAGTAGTAGTAGTAGTAGTAGTAGTAGTAGTAGTAGTAGTAGTAGTAGTAGAAGTAGTAGTGGTCGTAGAATTAGTAGTAATAAAGGTAGCAAATGCAAAAATGTTACTGGTAGAAGTTAATTTAGTTTTAATGTCCAAACAAAAATTCATGTAGCAGTACTTGATGCTGTTGTACTTGAGGTTGTAGATTCAAAGAGAAAATAATAACAACAGTAAAAACAGTAACATCAACATCAAGAAGATATCTAGGTCTATGCCACTCTACTGGTACAGGGTAACTGGTTGGAATTAATTCAAAGCATAATGTATAAATTCATCTACCAAATTAATGTTAACCTTACCTCTTCAGTGAAATAAAGCCTTCGAGGCTGGAAGTTAAGTAGATCTAGATTTAAATCTAGATGAGACGAGGTGATTTCGTTCTTGCAGAGATTCTAATTAACATTAATTTTGCACAGTACAAGAAGTTATCATCGCTGAAGTATTACGCTTACGCACAGTTAATAATTATATCGTCGAGTTCGCATTCAAAACATAAACTATAGAAGTGTCGTAAGTGTCACCGCAAGAATAAGCAACTAAGCAAGACTAGCAGTCACAAACACCAGCTTGTTTTCCTGGTTTCGGATTTTCCCGATTTTCAGGAAGTTTGTATTGGAAGCATGGGAGACTAGCAGCTGTACAGTGCAAACCTTGGCCTACCTCTCGCTTCTCTGGTTGTAACGTCTAAAAACTGGCGCAGCCACTGCTTTTGCTGTATCGGTCTGTTGCATGGAATAAGCTATTGACTAAGCTCAGTTAAAAATTATCCTCTCTGAGCTAACTAAACCCTCTTTCATTTGTTTGATCCAACGTCATCCGAGATCAGTGTGCCCTGTTCGTCTCAACTTGCAGATCTAATAAATTAAATCGCCCAGTTTAAAACCAGCAGGGCTGTATCTTTCCGCAGCAGTCTCAAATGTTCGGCTCTATGTGTAGGCTATGTCAGGACGACCTACGCCTCTCTTCACGCAAGTCAAACGATTTATTTATTTATTTACATACTTACTTATAGACAAGGGCTTTTCTCGGGCCTTAGATTTTTAAAGAGGATAGTGTGAAACAAGTCGAAGCTAGCTTGAAAGTTAGGGCCGTATTCCACACTTACCAAAAATCACCCCTCTCTATTATACTATCGTCCCGTGCGCCATCAGACAGAAAGTAGCTTAGGTGAAAGTATCGATATAATCAATTTAAACTAATTAAATCTGCATTGGTGGGCCTTAGAAAAATGTAAGGAGTTTTCAAAAAAAAACAAAAAAAAAAAACAAAAAAAAAAAAACAAAAAAACAAACAAACAAAAAAACAAAACAAAAAAAACACACATCTCGTTGTCAAATCAGAAAAGCTTCACCACAGTTTACAATTCTCAAATCAATCAATGTTTAGAAGGCTATGGATAGATATAATCAATTCAAACAAACTTAAACTTAATTGGTGAGTCTTAAATGTCACGAGTATTATGACAACCCCTCCCCAAACCCCCTCGTTATCAAATCAGAAAAGGTTCACCACCAGTACTTCCATGACACTTCTGAAATCAAGATTAGAAGGCTACGTATAGATATAATCAATTTAAAGAAATTTAAACTACTCTCGACTGCCTTAAATATAACGAGCATTGTGGCAAACCACCTCCCCCCTCCCCCCAGAACCATCTCAGAAAAGCTTCACCATCAGTACTTCCATAACATTCCTGAAACCAAGATTAGAAGGCCGCGGATGAATACGAATATATCCCAAAACCCCTCCAAACATTACCAAGTACTGGTACCGGGACTCCACAGGAAAAGAATTAAATTTTTCAGATCTGATTCTTCAATTTTTTTTTTTTTTAATTCTTTGAACATTAAGAGAAACGAAAACATTTTAATGTATTTTTTTTTTGAGGGGGGGTGGTCAAGATAAATCTTTAATTATATAAAAAAAAATAAAACAATAAAAACAAAACAAACAATACAACACCAACAACCTCCCATGCCGAAATTAATAAAAAAAAAAAACCCAAAACCAAAACCAAAAAAAAAAAAAACAACAAAAAACCAACAACTACAACAACAAAAAAACATTAATCTGGCGGACAGATAACTCTTATTCTCCTCAAAATTTGGAGTTTGGAGATCCATCAAAACATTGAAAACAGAATTTTCTATCGTTGGACTTAGATCAATTTTTTTCCTGATATTTTTCACTTAACTAATGCATTAATAAAAGTGTTAAGTCTGTGTGTTGCCTAAATAATTTCACCTGTTCATACAATGAGGAAAATGAAATAAAATAATTTATAATAATACAGAAATATTGAACGGGAACGGGTGCTTTCAGGCAAGAAGTTACCCTCAACAAACATTTAGTGTGAGATGATTAACTCTTATGGTGAACCCCCCCCCCCACACACACATTCTCTCTCTCTACCTCCCTCTCTTTTTCTTTTACGCTAAAGAGAAATGAAAAAATGCAGCACAAGAAGTACAACTTGTTCTCTCCCTCTTCCCTCCTCCCTCATCTTCCTCCAACTATCTTTCCAACCGGTAGACCAGAAAAAGGAGAAGGTGGAGGAAGAAGAGGGAGGAGGAGGAGGAGGAGGAGAAGAAGAAGAAGAAGAAGAAGAAGAAGAAGAAGAAGAAGAAGAAGAAGAAGAAGAAGAAGAAGAAGAAGAAGAAGAAGAAGAAGAAGAAGAAGAAGAAGAAGAAGAAGAAGAAGAAGAAGAAGAAGAAGAAGAAGAAAACAAACCCACTAACTGAAGCAGCTATTAGGAGGGTAAGTTTTGGAGTAACAGTAATATATGAGGAGCCACTTATAAGAATTTGACTTCCAAAGTTTGAAAATTAGGTCCACTGGAAAGACTGCAAATGATAACACTTAAAATCCTCTTTTTTTTTCCTCTTTAAAATGAATTTCCAGAACCTTCTATCAAATTTGGCTTCCTAGTTACTCTAATACATTTCTCCATTAAATACTTCACAGTGATTTACTTTATTTTTTTCTCACCCATAGATCACTTTCCTTATTGATTATCAACCCCTCTTCCGCTTCAACTTTTTCACTTTTGGGTGAGCAAATATGCAAAAACATGTTATCATTCGGAAGTGGGTGTCTCTGAAAGTTAACGGTATAAGCATGTTCCATTTCTTCGTTTATGTTTCGACCTGGCATGATTCAGAAGGCTTTGTAGAGGCCAAATTTTAACATGGAGACAAGTATGTGTGACAAGATAAAATCTGAAAGACGATGATGATGAAACTTTTTGCGAGAGCAAAATATCAGAAAAAAAAGGGTAAAGAGAAGAGTTATATTGTTATCTCCAATTTCCTTACTACTCGCACCTCTTAAGAAGAACTTTAACACCATTCCGAAATTGAACAAAGATAAGGAATTTCATGTATTTCCTCTTGTTTAAGTTTTTGTCCCCTTTAAACGCTGCTTTAAAATAAAAGTAAACAAACAATAACATAAAACTCCTCTTCATTGCTTTCTCCCCGTATAAGTCTCTGAATCCGAGATGGAGAGGGAGAGGGAAGTGGAACAGGATGCAGTAGTAATGGAATGATAAAAACAAAATAGACGCTTCTAATAAAGATCAACAGAAGAAAATAGACCCTTCTAAAAAGTGTAGACCGCAATTAATGCCATGTTTGTTCTTGGCCTATAGTGTCAATCAATGCACACTGCATCGGACAAAAGTCGTATGTGATTCTTTAGACTGTGGACAGGCAGCATGTGGGCATGTCGGTGTATGTGTACTTACAGGGGTGCCGGAGGGTGTTATGGATGTGCACTTTCAATTGCTACTCGATGTGACTCAAGAGTCGTCACCTACCTGCATTCAGAGCCGGGTTCCTAGATTTAACTTATGTCCACGGATCGGGACATGCCGTGCCGCGGTACCCTGAGCCACGGGACTCGATACTCGACGGGTAGAAAATTATCGAGTAGACCACAGCACTTCTAGTACGCATGTGCCGAAGAGGAACTAGCATGGGTCCCACGGCACGGAACGGCACTGCACTGCACGGCACGGCACTGCACGGCACGGCACAGTACCGCGTACCGTGCCGTACCGATAGCCCCAATACTACTCTGAAGCACACTGAGGCGATGTTTAAAGACTTAAATTAAACTACTCGGAGGTAAATAAAGATATCCGTGTTTGGGTGCCTTCGCGACCCACCTACCTCTTGTGGACTCGGACAACTGCCTGATGTCGATGAAGAAGAGGCGAGGATGCAGCTTTCAATTCTCTCACTCTGTCTCTGTCTGTCTGTCTTTCTGACTCTCTTGCTCACTCTCTGTCTCTAAATCTCTCGCTGAATCTCTGTCTCTGTCTGTCTGTCTGTCTGCCTGTGTGTCTGTCAGTCTGTCCGTCTGTCTGTCTGTCTCTCTCTGTCTCTCTCTGTCTCTCTGTCTCTGTCTCTCTCTGTCTCTCTCTCTCTCTCTCTCTCTCTCTCTCTCTCTCTCTCTCTCTCGCTCACTCTCTGTCTCTGTCTGATTGTCTGTCTGTCTGTCTCTCTCTCTCTCCCGCTCTCTCTCTCTCTCTCTCTCTCTCTCTCTCTCTCTCTCTCTCTCTCTCTCTCTCTCTCTCTCTCTCTCTCTCTCCCTCTCTTGTTAGTTTTATGAATCTTAAAACTCATGACGTTGGTTAGAGTTTCAGAATTCTTTAACAATATGCCGACATTTGCTGGCTTCCTTTCCCCCCCTTTTTTTTTTCTTATACGTGTATCGACATTGTGTCTTCCTTCATGCCAGATAATGACCCCAAAGAGGTGTGGGCTAAAACCAAATAGTAATAATATTTCTCGATTTCCAGGCAGATCTAGAAAGGACTATGGACGTTGAGTTATATAAAGACCACTTTGTACTCAAGTCTTAAGAAGCGGGGAAATGTATAGCACGTAGAGAGTGACAGAATAAATATCAACTCCGAAGATAAAAATTGTTTGGGGAATGTTAAGAGGGAAAGTAACCGGCACGAAAAGAAAATTGTATTGCCCGCATGACGAGAAAAAATTGTATTGCCAAATAAGCAAAAAAAACAACTATTGTTAAACTTAAAAAGGCGAAAAGATGAGGCCGCCTGTAAAAAAATGGGAGACATTTTTTGCCAAGAAAACGAGGATAAGTATCTAGAATAGTTGTAAAAAATATTGTCTACTAAACGATCTTTTAAAAGAAAAAATATTTCGATTTTTCTTTTTGAAGAAGACAAATTTTTCTCAAAAAGTGTATTTAAAGGTACATGTATTTGGTTTCAAACCTGTAGGCCTATATGAGAAAAAAGACCGCTCGCCGAAAGTTTTGTAATTGCTACGATTACTAAAAAAAAAATTTTCACTTGACGATCCCAGATCTTTGCACAAGAGGGATATCTCGACAACCCCCTCCCCCCGCCTCCCAAACAAACAAAAAAAAGTAAACAAAAAACAACCAACAAAAAAAAAAAAAAAAAACAATTAACAAAAAACAAAACAAAAAACAAAACAAAACAAAAAACAGCAACGAACAAACAAAAAACCTTTTATGTGTAGCACTTTAATAATGGCCCTTGTGTACCGAGTAAAAATAACTGATCCTAAATACAAGTCCATGAAGAGCACTAAAGTGTAGATTGACCCTAATTAACTGACATTTCGTTTCCGCTTTCTGTTGAGCAGAATAGTATGAAGGAGACAAGAGAAGACTGAGCCAACAGTTGATCCAAGAAACGTGTAAAATTGAGCAAAAATTAATGTTCGAAACTAATGCTATGTAAAGTTTTACAATGATGGACTTTTTACTGACCAGTACTGCAGGCTTCTCCCTCGTTCTGCAATCTTAAGATCAATCTCTCCACCATAAGAGCAGTAATACAGCGTTAATACATATTCTAACGTTAAGACGATGAATGAAGAATGCAAGTCGCCTAAGCTTTCATCTTGTATATTCATCTAAAGAAATGCTCGCTTATGTAAAAGCTTTGCCGAGCAGAAAAACCTAATGTTTCTGTTTGAGGTAGTGAGGGAAAAAAGGGAAAAAGAGTGAGGGAGAGAGAGAGAGAGAGAGTGAGTGAGAGAAAGAGAGAGAGAGAGAGTGAGAGAGAAAGAGAGAGAGAGAGAGAGAGAGAGAGAGAGAGAGAGAGAGAGAGAGCAAGATAGAAAGAGAGAGCAAATTAATGAATAAAATAATCTTAGAAAAAAAAACAAAACAAAAAAATACAAAAAAAAAAAAAAACAAAAAACAAAAAAACAACAACAAAGCAACAACAACAAAAGACAACAAAACAAAATAAAAAAACCAAAAACGCAAGCCCATTTTAAATATGTACGAGAGATATTGATGAGGTGAGAATATTTTAGATTTAGATTCAGATCTAGACTTTAAAGCAGAAGTAATATCTAGTTCATATTCGCCTTACCTTAGATCTAGCCGTAGATTTAGATCTAGATCTACAAAATGAAAAGAACCGCATAGGCATTTGATCGCAACGGATACACCTATTTAATTTCCAAAGTTGCATAATTATCCTAAGACTGATATTTTTCCTTACTTGTTTTACTTGTTTAAAAAAAAAAAAAAAAAAAAAAAAAAAATTGGCTTAGGAATATCCCCTTTATAACTTTTGTTCTCAAACTCAAACATGAGACAGAAGCCTAGATAAACTTGAATTTTGGAAAAGTCATCAGACGATGTATGTAGGTACTCCGCCTTCCAAAACGACGAATACGCAACCGTTAAGAAGTAGGAAAGTACACAGGTTCTCATACGTAACCGGTAACCCCCGGTAACCCTTTTCCGCGATTGGCGACAAACTCGTAAGTCGACTTTTCGACAGCGACTTTCCGGTGCAGCATCGACTTTTCTTCCGCTATGTCGACTTCGAGATGTCGGTGTGACGTTACTCGTAATCGGTGCTAGCAGAAACTTTTGTTCAAGACTTGGGTGACGTAGACACTTTGGAAGTCTATCGAAGTCTGCCAAGGTCGACCGAAGTCAACCGAAACCGAAGCTGAAAGTCGGTGTGAAAAATAGGCCAAACCGCCCGGCCTTACAAACTCGGTACTCAAAAACTGCAGCCGTGGCAAAATTAAAACATTTTTTGACGTCATGTTACTTCTGCTGGGCTGTTCGTCAGCCTAAGCAATAAGCTACTGTGAGTCGTGACTCTTTGCAAAACGAACTACTTGAGAATGATGTTAGTTATGAATCTATGATGGTTTCTGCCCCTGCACACAGCGCAGAACACAAAAGGCGGAAGACAATTACATGTATTTATCCACGTTTTTCTTTTACATATAGAAATTGATAACTTTGTCGCCTTTCTGATTCCAGTCACCTTCGCCGCAACTTATCACACCCCTTTCTCGAAAAGACAAACATACAAACAAATAACGTAGAAACTTCATGAATTTTTAGCTAAGGTTTTTTTTTTTCATTACGCACTCTCGACTTTCTAAAGAAAGGAAACACAAGTAAAAAAAAACAACAACTAAAAAACCTACGAGTCAATGGTAAAGATATGATTAAGCTGTTTCAAAATTAATAAAGGTTCTTTAACTTTCATTTGAAGTTCGCTTAAGACAGAATGCATGTTTCGTTAGATGAGACTATTGACAGACAGTTATCAACTTCTGCAACTATGTATCCACTTCTGCAGATTTCTATAAGATCCGAGTTAAAAGCCATCGATTGACCCAGTATAAGATTTATTCATATTACCGTCAATTTTCTTGGCACACGGAGAGGGGGGTGGCGTAACTCACGTCGCAAAACTGCAAAGAAAAAAGTTTCCTCCATCGGGATTGATCGATAGAGCTCAACCGATCCAAACGATTTCTCAGAAATATTGATTTTCTCGGAACAAGCTGGTTTCTAAGTATTCTGTACGGTACTCTTGCCTACTTATCTGACGGTCCTAGATACCGGCAACTCACGTTTTGAATAAATATTAGCTTGATGACCAAATTTTTTTTACTGGTGAGCGAAAGAAAGAGAGAGAGAGAGAGACAGAGAGCGAGAGAGAGAGAGAGAGAGAGAGAGAGAGAGAGAGAGAGAGAGAGAGAGAGAGAGAGAGAGAGACAGAGTGAGTGAGAGAGTGTGAGAGAGAGAGTGAGTGCGTGAGTGTGAGAGAGAGAGTGAGTGAGTGAGTGAGAGAGAGAGAGAGAGAGAGAGAGAGAGAGAGAGAGAGTCAGAGACACAGAGAGACAGACAGACAGACAGAGCGAACGGGATGGTGAAACCAAGATTAACCTGCAAAATAATAGAAGAAACAGAGTGAGCGTCTAGGAGAGATAGAGATAGAGAAGGAAAGAAAAATATAAAAATATAGATAGATAAATCGATAGATACGTACATGAATATATATATATATATATATATATATATATATATATATATATATATAGTGAGAGAGAGAGATAGAGAGAGACAGAGAGAGAGATAGATAGATAGAAAGATAGATATATAGATAGATGGATATATAGATAGATAGATAGGGAAGGAGGGAGAGAATGCAATCAGAAACACCGACATATTCTTGAGACACTTTGAGAAAAGAGAGTACCACACTGATAAGAAAAGAAGAAGGAAAGAGATAGATAGAAAGAGAGAGAGAGAGAGAGAGAGAGAGAGAGAGAGAGAGAGAGAGAGAGAGAGCGAAAGAGAGAGAGGACCCTTTAATCCAACTTGTGGTCATATCAAACTTATTTTTGCCATAGGCATGCTTTTACTTTTACTTTGTCTCTAGTCAAATAGATTTTCGTTTCCTCACAGCCCACTGTGATTTCAGCAAACTGTATCTGTCCATCTATCATTCTGTGTGTTTATGAAGTTGGTGGTTCAAATCCTCCCGAGGAATTTTTTTTTTTAATACTCAAAAGGCTGTGACTACAGGGTAGCATCAAATGACATTATAAACTTAGATTTACTGTGTTTACACGTCGGCATAATATTTTGGTGACTGACTCGAGGGCGTTGTAATTCCAAGTATGAGATCCGTAAAACTGATCTGCTCCGGCTTTAGATTTTCTGAATCCAGTACCCTTCATTAATTCATTCATTCTTTCATTTGGCGCCTTTCGCCAGCGATGTAGCCCGATCTCACATCCATGGCTGTTCTGTTTATCTCCGCGGTGAAATCTTTCCTTGTTTGTCGGTTCTCTGCGATAGGATCATGTTTTATTTTGTCTTTAGCCTAAAGCGTTCATATTGCAGCCTTTTCAGATCGTTGTATAGTGTTACTAAGAGCGTTGTGGGTGGCCTGCCCCTCCGTCTGTTTTTATTGCGACGTGCCAGTATTGGTCGTAAATGGCGTTCGGTAATTGCAGCCGCTCACGTTCACGTCTTAAGATGGAATTGGCTGTAAGCCATACGTGAGCTCATGCGTCTACAGCTACATGTAGTCTACTGCGATTGGTTGGAAACCGCTTTGACTGAGAGAAAGACAATTATAATGTGCAGTTTTCAACCTGTGGTCTAATGCGATTTAAAACGACAGTGGAAGATATTAATTTTTCCGCATCGAGTTTAGTTAAAAAGGGTTCTGATTTGGTTCCGTGGGCTTTTCTGATTGGGGCAATGTTATCAGCAGTTCTTCTTTGAATGTTCGAGAAACTCAAATGTTTTATTAAAGATGTTAGCGACTTGGTCATCAATTACGCTGGGTGTGTAATTTTTTAAGCGCTTTCCGATAGTAAATTCCACACACATTGTTTTTTTTTTTAAACGTCACCTCTGGTATATTTAGGATACTTTTTTGAAAATTCAGCAGCAATGCTTCGTTAACTTCTTCTTCTTTTTTTTTTTTTTATCTATTGCTGTACTCATCGCATTCCATTTTATCACAGAGATAGCAAAATCTAAGAGCCTCTATCTTCCCTTTCTCGGCAATGTTTACTATGCGAAATCTGGGGACAGAATAATGATTGACACAATTCAATTGATAGCCACCATCCAATGCCAATTGAATGGCCTATCGAGTGAGCGAAATTGTCGGCTCCTCAATAAAATATCGAACTGGTTTTGATTTTATCAACTAAAATTGTGACAATTGTCCAAGCCTCCAATATCGCTCATCCATTAGCAATTCAATCGATAGTGGATATGCTGGTAAGATATCACCCCCAAAGCTTTCTATAAACACTAAGTACCGGATATGCATTATGTTTCATCAGACCTGTCTGATATTCTTTTACAAGACTCCAGATCAAGTGATTGGCTGTTTTGCCGTGAAACGTTTGAAAAACTTCAGATTGACATTCCGGTGATTTTCTCTAACAATGAATGCGTAACTGATATCAAATCCTCTTCCGTTCACACACATACACACGCACGCACACCACACACACACACACACACTCTCTCTCTCTCTCTCTCTCTCTCTCTCTCTCCACATCTCCTCCATATATTATCTTCCCCGCTCCTTACGCACATGTGAGAGGTGATGTAACTTACTGTATCTCAGCGCTGTCCCTTACAATATCTGACCTCTTTACAAATAAAATATTAAATACATGTACAATGTGCAGAATCCACTAAATGTATTTTGAATCGTTCAGCTTGTGCCTAAACCACAGGCGTATCGGACATATTCAAATAATTTTACGTGATAAAATTCATGAAAATAATAATAAAAAAAGTAACGTAAATATAGACACTTGCCTTCATCTGCTAACACCGAGGCATAAAGTATTGAAATTAGAGTTCCTAAAATGTCGCATCTTGTCCAGCTCCGTCGATGTCTGTAGGCCTACATCATGGAGTACATGTCTGTCATATCAGTCTTTGTATCTTTTTTTTTTTTTTTTTAGAAACATAAAAAGCGTGCACTTGAACCACGAATGTCGAGAGCTCTGTCATTTTCTTTGCTGCCCATCAGAGCGGGTTACGTAAGTTTTGTCAAGAGGGGTCGGAAATATGATGGCGAGACGACTTAAGCGTTTTGACAATAGTGACATATGTAGCCCATGACCGCAATGCGATGTAAGTATCAGAATACCTTTTTCTGCTTTCGCAGACTTTCGAATGGGATAAAGAACTGTCGAGAATTTCGGCAATCAAAACATTTTTTAAAGTGGAAAAGACTGAAACGTTTGTGTTACAAAATAGATGGATAGAAATCTAATACAAATATTCCATAATTCAAAAAAATGCGAACGGCATATTCGTTAAAAGGGCAAATAAGAATAGAAAATATGGATTAAAACTAAAAGGGACTTACTAGAATGCTAAAAGCAGTGAGATAGAGAGAGGAAAAAAAGAGAGAAAGAGAGAGAGATGGATAGATAGATAGATAGATAGAGAAAGAGAGATGGATAGATAGATAGATAGATAGATAGAGAGAGAGAGAGAGAGAGAGAGAGAGAGAGAGAGAGAGAGAGAGAGAGAGAGAGAGAGAGAGAGAGAGAGAGAGAGAGAGAGAGAGATGGACTTAATCACAATCTTTAAATGAGCAACCTCAAAGAGATATAAGCTAAACTTAATAAGCAAATTGAAAAAAACAAGTGCATGCTTATCTTGCAAGTCACAAGATACGTTGTATCAAAGAAATTGCGTAACAAGAAAAAAACAACCCAAAGCTCATTTCATAAGTGTAAGCAGGCGACTCTTTGTCAATAACTTTAAAAAAAGTATCTAGACGGTGTGAAGAGCTTCTGTGTTTTTCGTATGGTATCTTAGCGATAAGCCAGGCACTTCTTGATGTTTCGGATTATGGATAAAAAAAGTGTCAATACTTTTTTAAATTTATACACTGCAGTATGATAAAAAAAGCTTATATTCAATTCATTATAATAATATTATGTAGCAAAATTAGCCTCTGTTAAGTTTGTTATATCGACGCCGCTTAAGTCGGTATTCACTGAATTCGAGGTCTTTCTTGGGTCCTTGCTCCTTCTTATATTTATACATGCATAACTTGAAAGTGGCTCCTCCACATAACTCGATTTTCAGATAAGACGTCTTCTTTGACTTGAAGGAAGCAAGAGCATCATTGTACTGTAAGCCAATGCTGGTTCGATGGGATGATGCTCTGTTTTACCACAAGCCGTCCGGACAATACTGAGTTCGTTTCAACTGCATATAAAGCATGTATTTCCTTGGTGCCATTTTTCAAAAATGCGCCTTTACATGAATTAGATCTTTGTTGTTTTCTTCCGCGAGCAGCGCCAATATGGCAAACTAGCAATTGTGACACACTAGCAACTATGACACAAAATCACTGTCACACATTAACAACTATCACACACTAACCACTGTGACAAACTAGCCACTGTGACAAACTAGCCACTGTGACACACTAGCCACTCTGACACACTAGCCACTGTGACACACTAGCCGCTGTGATAAACTAGCCACTGTGACACACTAACCACTGTGACAGACTAGCCACTGTGACTAACTAGCCGCTGTGACAAGCTAGCCACTGTGACACACTAGCCACTGACTCTTCGGATTCATCTACTTACCCAGCCAGATTTCCGTCTGTGGCACCACCTGTGGGAAGAAAGGATTTTTTTTCCGATCGCTTGTCCTATTTCATAGCACTGATGAAATTCCTCCTCGGCAATTTGTTTCTAGGATGAGTAAAGCCGAAAGCTTAGTCTCTCTCTCTCTCTCTCTCTCTGGCTGTCTGTCGGTCTGTCTATCTGTCTGTCTGTGACTATCTCTGTTCTCTCTCTCTCTCTCTCTCTCTCACTCTCTCTTACTCTTTCTGTCTCTCTCCCTCTCCCACTGTCTTTGTTGTGTCTCCCTTTCACTAACCCTCTCCCGCCTTTTCCTATTACAAGATTTGATCAATTTGAAAGAAAAGATAATTATGTTTACTCAAAGTAATTTTCACGGCGCTAGCAACGCCACTCCACAAAACTGCTCTGACTTCAAATACATCTCTTCGTATTACTTATATTTCGTGGAAATAATAATGCTGCTACTGCTGCTGCTGCTGCTGCTACTACTACTACTACTACTACTACTACTACTACTACTACTACTACTACTACTACTACTACTACTACTACTACTACTACTACTACTACTACGATTATTATTATTATTATTATTATTATTATTATTATTATTATTATTATTATTATTATTATTATTATTATTATTATTATTATTATTATTATTATTATTATTATTATTATTATTATTATTATTATTATTATTATTATTATTATTATTATTATTATTATTATTATTATTATTATTATTATTATTATTATTATTATTATTGTTATTAGTTTTATTATTATTATTACTATTATCATCATTATTATCATTATTATTATTATTTTTATTATTATTACCATTATTATTATTATTATTATTATTATTATTATTATTATTATTATTATTATTATTATTATTAATAGTAGTAGTAGTAGTAGTAGTAGTAGTAGTAGTAGTAGTAGTAGTAGTAGTAGTAGTAGTAGTAGTAGTAGTAGTAGTAGTAGTAGTAGTAGTAGTAGTAGTAGTAGTAGTAGTAGTAGTAGTAGTAGTAGTAGTAGTAGTAGTAGTAGTAGTAGTAGAGTAAAGTACATATATAGGCCTATGAGACCAACGGAAATAATTAAAATGCTAAAGGAAATAATTATGTATAAAAGATCCAAAATTCTAAAGTTTTATTACATGACAAACTTAAGGGCTCACTACTCAGCTTTGAACAGACCAGCAGCTTCCTTGAGGAGGCTGGAATTTTGACACAACCGGTAAAGCAAAGAAGAAAAAGGAGATACAGTTATCTAAATCGAGTCAAGTATTAGAGCATATCGATAATTGGTGACTAGGCATCAATAAACTGTGCAAGTTTCAAAATCTAGATCTAGATTTAATCCAATCTGATCGACTAGATCTTGATCTAGGTCTTTATCGCTTTACTTTGATCGATGAGGTGATTTCTGTTTACTTTTTAATCATTAGGAATTCCACAAGTTTTAATCTATTTAAAGACATTTTTTTTGTACACATTCTTACTCTGTACGATTGAACAAATAATAATACTTGGCTCCTACACCTCGATATCTGTATCAATTACGCCCGAACGTTATGTCAACAGAGACAAATTGCCCGAGAATTTTTAAATTTAGACCTTTTCATTTCTAGAGATTTACCCTAGACCTACTAATTGCTGAAAGTCAAGATAAACAATCTATCATTTTTGCCTCTGAAATCAGTTGTCTCTGCATCAAAAACTAACTAGAGATACACCTGCCGTAGTTGCTAGTGTATCAAGCGTGGTAACTCTCACTAAGTTCTATTAGAGAAACCGTCTATTAATCCGACACACATTTTCACACCGTTTCTGAAGACCGATTTTTAATACTTTGGAGGAATCTAGGAATAAAAAACAAACACATTTAAAAAAAAAACATAAAAAACAACAAAAAAAAAAAAACCAAAACAAAAATTAAAACAATAACAACAAAAAAAAAAACGAAACAAAACAAAAATACCCCTATTAAAGGCCAAAAAAAAAAAAAAAATGATACAGACGGTACTATAACTATTCTGCGCTTTCTCTCTTTTTAATTCCCTTCCTACGCTGATAGATTTCGTGACTTTATGAGTTAAAGATTTAAAAAGTCCAATGAAAAAAAGTAAGTTCAACACAAGAAGAACTCTCAAACGTTTTAAAAATACCTTCTCTCTGGTTTAGAATCTTTCATGTGCAACCGCCACGTTAATTTGTGTTGAGCTCTCACAAAAAATCTTTTAACGGTTTTAACTTTTCTAACTTTACATTTCTCGCTCAGGCAATCTGTTTTTTTTTCTCTCGTAGTTTTGTGTTATGCTCTTTCTGCCTGTTAGTCTATCTCTGGTATAAGTGACTAAAAAAAATAAAATGACTTTATAATTAACTCAACAAACGAATAGTGAGGATGTTGGCCAAATCAACAGAACGAAATTATCTAAGAGATAAAAGACTAAAAAAAAAAAAAAGCGAGCGTTTAAATGTCAGGTAACAAATCAGTGTTTTATTTGTTTGATGCAATGAATCGAATACATAAATAAACACAGTTTCAAAGAACATAAAAAAAAGAACCATACCAAACGAACCCCCACCCCCACCCTCCCACACTTTCCAAAATCCAAACCCAAAACAAAAATACCTTTCCCCCGAAAAAAAACAAACAAAAAAAACAACAAATAACTCAATTCAAACAAACATTTCTTAGCTCTGAATTTTCTTTAAACCAATTCACTCAAGGGCCTTAAAACTTCATTTCCCAGTCTATGTTCATAAGAACCATTCGATCCAGTAATTACTATTCTTACAATTATTTAAATCCAGCTCAGCAAAAGCTTGGGAATTCAAAATAATCTTCTCTAGCTCAGTTTCCAAGACTGTGAGTTTGGCGATGCTGATCAATGACCCAGACCGTAATTCTGACGGCTTTGATACCTATAACATCAATGACCTCAAAGACATCACCTAGGACTACAACGATACGTTGACAGATGATACATAAATTAACAGATCTTTCTCTCTCTCCCTCTCTCTCTCTCTCTCTCTCTCTCTCTCTCTCTCTCTAGGTAGAGAGAGACATAGATAAACAGATAGACAGATAAATAGATTAATCGATAGATATATAAACATATAACCCTAGAGTTTGAAAGCTAATATTATAGAACTATTCTTCTGACAGTGTGAGCAAAGTTTGTATCAATTACAGTTTGTTGTTCTTTTATTTTGCCTCAAAGAATGCGTGTTATTAAGAGCTAAACAGAAACAAAATAGAAATACTTTCGTCTCCACTACTTGGCAAAAGGCGTTGTTGTTCCTTTATAAGACTATAAGCGGGGCATAGGGAGATTAAACGATCCAGTATTTTTGCAAAGATAATTTAATCAAAACGAGATAGGCCTAAAAACAAAAACAAAAAATTGTCATTCATTCAATAGTTAGAATGAATCTAGAACAAAATAAAAAGATAGTAATACTCGTACGAATAACAGCCCTGTGGAAATGTCAAAAACGCCAAAGATTAAAAAAAAATGTCAGCTTTCTCAACAAAAAAAAAAAAAGGATTTCATGAATCAAAATCTATATTTATTGACCAAAATGGTTTTCATACTATACCTGT
Organism: Elysia crispata; assembly: GCA_033675545.1. Classification (NCBI taxonomy): domain Eukaryota; kingdom Metazoa; phylum Mollusca; class Gastropoda; family Plakobranchidae; genus Elysia; species Elysia crispata. The sequence goes on from JAWDGP010006494.1 coordinate 805,282, forward strand.
CATGTAACGAGAGTTCTTTAAGCTACAATGAGTTTAGATTACGAGTTCGCGGAGTTATGGAAATGAAAACCTTAAACACTCGATATAAATGAACTGTAGATAACTAGCTAACAGGTAGTCTACTCTCACTACATGTATCATGTTTCACATTAGACGCATAGGGAACGATTTAGGCATGGAGAAAAAGCCTGCCCGATTAATCAGACTCACACAATAATCTTTAGATGGGGTGGGGCATTCTGAAATTCTGCAGTTTGACCATTATTCCTACACGTCATGAGCATTTTTGAACTTCCTGTCGGAGGAAAAGCTCGAAATGTTTTAAAGACGACCAACACTCGACTACCGCAAAAAAAAAAAAAAAAAAAAAAAAAAAATGCTCTTTTATTGTCACTGACAGAATACGAAAAGCTATATTTTGATCAACAGGAGCAGAAAGCAAGAGATCCGCACCGCCAAATCCCAAACGATTGTCTCAAAGGCTCTCAAATCTAAGAAATCATAATGATGTTTGTTTAAAATATGCTTCGGATTAATTTGGGCGTGAATTTTTTCTGTTGTGTTAGCATAATCACTTTTCGAATTGGCCAGATGGATTATCAGATACGTAGATAGATACAGGCCCAAGGTTAACAAAGAGATCGGTAGGATAGCAGTGGGATATCGAAAAGTTCATCGATCGGTATATACCGTAGAAGATAACAAGATTGGAGGAAGAGAGAAAGAGAGAGAGAAAGACATGGAGGGAGGGGAGAGGTAGAGGGAGAGAGAGGAGATAGAGAATGAGAGAGAATAAGAGAGAGAAAGAGAGAGAGAATGAGAGAGAGAAAGAGAGAGAGGGCGAGAGAGAGAGTGAGAGAGAATGAGAGAGAAAGAGAAAGGGCGAGAGAGAGAGAGAGAGAGAGAGAGAGAGAGAGAGAGAGAGAGAGAGAGAGAGAGAGAGAAGTAGAGGTAGAGGAAGAGAGAGGAGAGAGAGGGACGGGGGTTATAAGTCATACATCCTACATCCTATCAAGAAAATGTAATGATCGATTTTTCTAACAATTTTCATTCTTTAAAAAAAAAACCCAACAAAATAAAAAGTAAAACAAAGTAATTGCCATTAACTCGTATTTTCAAGCATGCCGTATTAACGTGGCTCTAACCCACACAATGTGCAGCCGGAAGCAAAACAATAATTCGACTAGAACGGACTACTTCAATGCATAGACGCAGCGTAATTATTCGTCATTCGCCATTGAATACACATATCGAATAAACGAAGCAAAATATATGCTGTATAGAAAAAAGCTACTCAAAAAGCATTATGAATCTCAACCATTACAAAAAAAAACTTCTAAACCGAAAACCGTAACTGCTAATTTATTGCCAACGAAAATGTTTGCATAACATTCAAAATAATATTTGGCATGTCCAAGTTCCTATTTTTTTCTTCTTATGTTAGCTAGGTTTTCTTTTCCACTGTTTATTGTTTGGACCTCCCATTGAACTTACATTAAAATTTATGGAATCCATATTCCATTCATCTAGGTCTGAACATTTCAGGTTAAAGTTTAAAAAGCGTGAAGACAATGTATTATATTGTTTTGGAAATGAATTAAACTTAATTTTCAAAACATGCAGATTCAAAAAGGATGCTTAATTTTTAACCTTTTTTTTTTTAGCTTTGATTAACACAAGAAACAAAAGAGTCTGTTCTGAGAACCCTCTAGCGTTGAAAAGCACCAACTCTTTTTTGCAAAATTAATGCAGTTCATTGGTTGGAAGAGTTTGTGCGCTACAATAAAATAATTGTAGTGTACACACTACCTGGTGCGCTTGCAGACCGTGCTGACAGTGACAGCTAGACTCTTCCAACAACAAGAGACATGATCTTGACACTCTTAGAATAAAGTTCTTGAAATTATATCAGTTGTTATAATTTCTATTGTTTGTACTCGTAACATTGGTGACCCCGATCAGCTCATAACGTCTTTATGAACTAGATCTATCATTGAATCTCGTTTTCTAAAGTTATTGAGTATAAATCTAAGTTCTCTAGATCTACGGCAGCGATAATGAACCTCTGGTAGAATTTAGACCTAGATCTAACCTGAAAGCAATGTGGCAGTGGAAAGCGTAGCACTAAAACTACCCACGTTTTGGGTGTCAAGTCCTTCTGCGTGGTTTGCCCAGGCTGAGGCTCAGTTTGCCTTAAAAAGTATTTCTCAAGACGAAACAAAGTATTACCATGTTGTTGCTTCACTGGACACGACAACTGCAACAAGAGCGCTCTCAATCATAACCAACCCTCCCACCACCAACAAATACCCAGTTATTAAGTCTTTTTTGACTAGTGCATTCGGCCTCAGTTAAGAGGAGAGGGCCTCGGCTTTACTCGGCCTGAGAGGTCTCGGCGATTCCAAACCCTCAGAGTTGATGGGCAAAATGCTCTCACTCCTCGGAGAACACAAACCCTGTTTTCTGTTCAGACATATTTTCATGCAACAGCTACCGGATCATATCCGTATCCCCTTAGCCAGCTCGACAACATCCGACTACCGGGAACTGGCACAGCAAGCTGACTCTCTGTATTGCCGGAAACCTATCCCTCAACACAGCTTCATTGAGGTGTGAGAAAATAGACGCACTACCTGAAGTCGACTCTGTCTGTTGGTATCACAGACGATTTGGTGCTGCCGCACAGAAGTGCAGTCCAACCTGCAAGGAGCATGCTAAATTCAAGAAGAAACACCAGGGAAACGCCAGGACGGGCCACCAGTAGCTTCAGCATCCGTTGGCCCGCGCGATCCACAACTCTTCATCACTGACACCAAATCCGGGCGGGATTTCTTGGTAGACACAGGGGCTCAAGTTTCGGTAGTTCCAGCAACCTGGTTTGACAAACGCTCAGGTGAAACAGGTCCGCCTTTACAAGCAGCTAATGGCACACATATTTCTACTTATGGGTCGCGAAACGTCCCTCTGTACTTTAATAACCGCTTGTACCAGGCTTGCCTCATTATTGCCGACGTTAAACGTCCCCTACTCGGTGCTGATTTTTGTCGCCAACATAATCTCCTTGTGGACCTTCGAGGCCAACGACTCATCGAGGCGGATACATACCTTTCTTCCCCCTGCTCTGTCAGCGAAACTCCAGTCAACGAACTTGCTCCGGTGGAAGTAGAGGAGAACAAGTTTCGTAAAATACTTCACGAGTTTCCAGACATTTTACGACCGACTTTCTCCTCGGCTGATGTCAAGCATGGTGTGCGACATTTTGTTCCAACAACCGGCGCTCCAATTCATGCACGAGCCCGCCGTCTAGCACCGGACAAGCTGGCTGTTGCCAAACGCGAGTTCCTGGAGATGGACATATGGGTATCATCAGAAAGTCTAACAGCCCGTGGGCTTCTCCTCTCCACATTGTGCCAAAGCCGAATGGAGGATGGCGCCCGTGCGGAGACTAAACCCCCGATAGATACCCCATACCTCACATTCAAGACTTTTCAGCAAAGCTATCCAGCAAAGTAATCTTTTCCAAGATCGATCTTGTGCGCGGTTATCATCAAATCCCCATGCACCCAAATGACATTGCGAAAACCGCTATCATCACACCTTTCGGTCTTTATGAATTTTTAAGGATGCCTTTTGGGTTGAAAAATGCAGCACAGGCATTCCAGCGACTGATGGACACGGTTCTGCAGGATGTTAACTGTGCTTTTGTCTACCTGGACGACATCTTGGTAGCAAGCTCTTCAGAGGAGGAGCATATGTTAGATCTTCGAACTATATGCAGACGCCTACAAGATTTTGGACTGGTTGTTAGATTAGAAAAATGTATTTTCGGCCAGAAGTCCATTGAATTTCTAGGCCATCAAGTGTCTGAAAGCGGTTCCATTCCACTGCCCTCTAAAGTCAGAGCCATTGAAAACTTTCCGCGACCGCACAACGTCAAAGGTCTTGAGGAATTCCTCGGAATGATCAACTTTTATCACCGTTTCATTCCACATGCCGCTGCACTCCTGCGACCTTTATACAGTGCTCTTAAAAAATCAAAACCTCATCAAATTATTAACTGGACAAACGACATGTGCGAGTCATTTACCTCCAGCAAAGCGGCCCTTGCAGATGCCACTATGCTTAGCCACCCCAAGCCTGGGGCATCCATCTCATTGACAAGCGACGCCTCAGATCAAGCAGTTGGAGCAGTCTTAGAGCAGTATGTTGATGGTTTCTGGCAGCCTCTTGCCTTCTTCAGCAAGCAACGACGCCCACCTGAACAGAAGTATAGCACTTTCGACCGTGAGTTGCTAGCGCTGTATCTGGCAATACGACACTTCAAGTACTTTTTAGAAGGAAGATCTTTCACGATGTTCAGACCACAAACCGTTAGTGGGTGCGATGTCTAAAGCCTCAGACCTGTGGACTGCACGTCAACAACGCCACCTTGCCCATATCTCTGAATTCTCCACCGACATCAGACATATCTCAGGAAAGGATAACGTGGTTGCAGACTGTCTCTCACGCAACACCACTGGTACCAATACTCTCGACAACGTTGTACTGGGTATTGACTATGCAGCCATGGCAAGAGCACAGACTCAAGACACGGATGTACAGGCTTTTCAAACAGCCATCACTGGCCTCACTATAAGACCTATTCAGATCCACAACTCTGGACCAGTCTTACTATACGATGTATCGTTAGGACATCGCACTTTTCAGCGCCATGTTTTTGAAGCAATCCACAACCTTGCACACCCTGGGCGAAAACCAACTGTTAAACTCGAGGCCAATAATTTCGTGTGGATTGGAGTCAAGAAACAGGTAAATAAGTGGGCACAAGAATGTCTCGCCTGTCAGACGTCAAAAATTCAGTCACATGTACGTTCACCAGTCATAAAGATACCGGTACCTTCAAAGAAATTCAGCCATATTCACGTTGATTTGGTTGGTCCTCTCCCACCTGCGGAGGGTTTCACCCATCTTCTCACCATCATCGATCGTACTACACGTTGGCCAGAGGCGATTCCAATGGTCCAAACATCTACAACAGATTGTGCTATAGCGCTTATTCGACATTGGATTGCACGTTTTGGTGTTCCAATGGACATGACGTCAGACAGGGGACCTCAGTTCACCTCAGCCCTTTGGAATGAGGTAGCAAATAAGCTTGGGATCAAGTCCATAGAACAACTGCGTATCACCCACAATCAAATGGCCTGGTAGAGCGTTTCCACAGAACATTGAAAGCAGCGCTTAAAGCTCGCCTTCAAGGCCCACGTTGGACAGACAAGCTGCCTTGGGTACTCTTGGGCCTCAGAACCGTGCCTAAGGAGGACCTTGACACTTCATCTGCGGAACTTGTCTACGGAGAACCGTTGACTGTGCCAGGAGAGTTTGTCAATCCAAACTCGAGACTCCACTCTTCTAACAACCTCTTCCACCCACTTGCTGAGAGGTTTGCCCCCATTCCCACATCACATCATGGCCTGTCAACTCCATCGATCCCACCCTCCCTGAAAAACGCTTGCTTCGTTTTTGTTCGTAGAGACTGCCATCGCGGACCCCTCCAGCGTCCATACGACGGCCCTTACCGGGTCATCACTCCAGGCCCAAAAACATTTCGTGTGATGATTGGACGGAGAGAGGAGGTGATCTCTATAGATCGTCTAAAGCCGGCCCATGTTGATCTGACCCAGCCAGTATTAGTCGCACAGCCTCGTCGACGTGGTAGACCTCATATCACACAAAACCAAGAACTTTTTACTGACAGATATGCACCATTGCAATCTAATCAAGAAACGACACGTTCAGGGCGGCATGTTCGCCTCCCTCTGCGTTTCCAGTAGCATGTCAGCACTGGGGGGTGGGGGGAGCTGTGTAGTGTACACACTACCTGGTGTGCTTGCAGACCGTGCTGACAGTGACAGCTAGACTCTTCCTACGAGAAAGGAAGGCACTCTGGCCGGCAACCCGAGTTGAGACAACAACAAGAGACATGATCTTGACACTCTTAGAATAAAGTTCTTGAAATTATATCAGTTGTTATAATTTCTATTGTTTGTACTCGTAACATAATCAAAATTCCTCGTAACATAGCATCGAGGATTTCGATAAATCTAATTGTGTTCGTTCTCGATAGAAATGTTAAGGTCTGGATACATGAAGCCACTTGCAGCTGCAGATCGCTTTCTGCAGAGAATCGCTTGCCACAAATTTCAGTGTGTTTACACGGGGCGATTTGGACTCTGTCGCGTTCTGCTGGTCACTTTCAACAGTCGTTTAATGCACTCCGCTAACGATTTCTGAAATAGAGAAGACCTAAAGAACAAACAAATTTTGACATGCGCATTCACATAATAATATGTTGCTGTGCTAAACAAAAATTTGGAAATTAATGGCTGCAAAATTAGTGGGGTTGATTCTGATATTATTCATGAGTTTCACATACATTAATGTCGGCAGGACAAAAGCCATACCTGCGTTTCCAGATTAATAGAAGAGTAGCAGCAATCCTAGAGAGTGCCAGGCTATTAAAAATCTCAGTTACTTGTTCGTGTTGGACTCTAGATCTATATTTGTCGCCAGACTATCAATGATCAAAGATAGAGATCTAGATCTAATCTTTGTTCCTGTGGACTTGACACCTAAATTTCAGGCTTACTTTGAGATCTAAATTTAAATTTATATCTTGGATTGATATTCTAGCAGCAGATAGGCTATAGAGTCCAATTCGACCCTGTAACTGAGATTTGAAGGGTCCCAGCACACACTTGTAGAGTTGCTATTTTTTATATGGCAGCTTTGCCACTGAAAGGCTTGATAGTATTAGTCGAATAAAACCCTAGTCCTGCGCGCCCATTATAGTTAAGCTTTGCCCTGATGATAACCGGGACCCTGCGGTGCCATTAAATATATGGGCTGAGGTTCCGAACTGGGAGCTGCGGCGCCATCGTTATTAATGGTTGACTGGCGGGCCTGTTTGAAACGTCATCATCTTCTAAACACCCCATCTCATATACTCTGTAGACTTTATATCTTTTCTAAGAATATCAACCAATGAAAAGGTGACAATTTCTCCCTGTTTGAATGACTGAGAGGCGATCGAGAGCCCCTGAGGTGTGAAGAACAAATTAATTGCAATTTAGGCACATCTATCGGAACCATGTTACGAGATGGGTAACAGTGACTGCTCAGCAGCGGTTAGGGTAAGGCTTTTCAGTGAAAATGACAGAAAAATGCTTGAATTGGTGGGATTAGAACCATCGAATTATAGATGCTTCGGCATCCATCGCCTTGCCACTTAAAGAGAACATAGCTTATACCAATACGCCACTACGCTCCCTTCGCCAAGTGGCGAGAATTTCCAGCTAAGAGGACTCAAGATCCCTTCTCGGCGTCTATAGCCACAGCTATTGACTTCTAACTGAGCTGCACAAACAAGGAGCTTCATATTCATCGTTATGCATCACCAGGTCGGCTCTTTCATGCCTGCTGAGAGTATCAGACGATATAACATTTGGTAGATAACCCATTGTCAAGCGGCTGATGAAAGGCTTTCACGAGCTTAAACCTTCTATGCCTCAAACAGCAAGGACATGTTTTGAATACTTTGGAAACCTGGTGGCCTTTAGAATCGCTTACTCTTAAGGACTTGAGGCTAAAACTTATAATGCTTCTAGCTTGACTATCTAGACAACGCTGTCAAACTTTATATACGTTAGACCTAAATCATATGAATTTGTCAGACGATAAATGTCTAATTTTTGTGCCCAGCCCGCTTAAACATTCTCGCAAAGGAGTGCGTCAAGCACCCATTGAATTGATCGCGTTTCCTGTCAATCGTTCTCTTTGTTTACTCTGTCTCCTTCAAATGCATATAAAACGGACATTTGAACATAGAAGAGAAGAAGCTAAATAACTTATCAGCTGGCAAAAGCCCCATAAACGAGTCAGAAAAGATAAAATAACACGCTGGATAAAACAAGTGTTAGAGATATTAGGTATAGACTCATCTGTGTGAACAGCAAACAGCACTCGTGCAGCCAGCTCTAGTTACGCAACCAACATTGGTGGATCAATATCTACCATTATCAGTGCAGCTGGTTGGGCCATTGATAGCCCCTTTACGAAGTTTTATAAAAAGACACTGAAATCAAATTTTGGTACTTCTATAATTGACAATTTTATAAACCAAAAATGACTATGTGACAATCACATTGTACAGTGTACAGTATGCAAACATGCCCGTGATTTGTCATAATATATTTTTTCATTCCTCATTTGTGCTTGTGGCTCTAAATTCTCAAGTTACACCGTAGCTATTGGCACTATAACTATGAGCCTAATTATGCTTTTCTCTAATGAGAAGATGTTTAGTTTTCACTGTTAAGTCAGCATATGACTGCCTTTAGTTTATACAAGTCCAAAAAACTGTTTTTGATTGTTAAAAAAAGGCTTTAGATTTAAATCTGCATTTCACATCCTAATAACCTACCATCCCTTTTATTTTCATTACATCCATGATTTAATCAAATTCTGATTCATCATTGCACTGTAATTATTTTACAGTTGTGTAGATATGCTTGTAGGCACAGGTATGAAATACTCATGTTGCATGTACTTAGTCTCTCAGTCTGATATTTTTACATCATAAACAAAAGATTATGATAGGCAGAGAAAAGAGTGCACCTTTACTTTGTTTTAATGTTGTGTTCTTTATCAATTAAGTAAAGTTGATGTAAATGACACACTCAAATATGACCAGCTAAAATCATAAATTTTACAAATAAATATGGACAGCCCCCGATCCTACACAAGTGAGTCGAATATATATATATATATATATATATATATATATAATTATATACATCTACCAAAAAGAAAAAAAAAATACACCTACCCATCAGTATTTGCGCTATAAGCCTTTACCTCTGACAGACATAAATCGCTAATGTATCTGGTTGGGGCCTACGAAGATACATCAAAACAAACCACAATGTAGAGGAACATTGACTGATATAGTTCATTAAGAAAGCAAACATGTTTTATTTTTTTTTCTTATTTTTTATGTGTCTGGCATACATAAAGCTCTGTATAGATACATAAAACAGAAGAAGTTCCACATGACTTCATTGCACCAGGTAACCTCACAACACATTCTTAAATGATCCTTGAGAACATTTGTAAATAGACGATATTTTGAGGCCACTTTGGGACGTGTATGCACTTTTCCCCATTCACTTGGTTAGTTTATTTGCAATGACAGGAGTCCATGATTTTGTAATTCTTGAAATGAAAAAAGAGCAGCATCTGGAAGGTGAAAGGTGATATCCTGATAACCGAGAAGTATTTATAACCATAAGCATTCTCCATCCTCCATGGAAGGAGAGTTTCTGAAAGTAAATTGCAGAATAAATTATTGCAATAACAGGGTATGATTAGAGCTCATTGCTTAAGATATAAATAAATTACATGTAATTTTTGTCCCTTCTAAAGCAGATTTCTAAACTTTGAATTGAAGCATACAGTCATAGTCATGAGAGAATTTTTTTTTTGGGGGGAGGGGGGGGGGGTGGAAGAACATTAAAAATTCTCAATTTTGTGTCATGTTCATGAAGCGCAAAATAAAACAAGAACTTTGCCTTCTTTCTTGTGCCCAGACTGACTAATTGACACAAATAATTAAGTGTTAGTATGCCTTAGGACCTATAGATTTTTTTTTTTTTTAATAAAAAAGCATGTCAAGCTCAGTAAAACTGCCATAATATTAACTATCTACCGAAAGAGAGAGAGACACAGACAGAGAGAAATACTATTGAAAAATCAACCCTAAACCTAGATCTAGAGCTCATTGTGTGCCAGAGCGTTTTCCACGGTTGTGCCTGGCCATTTTTACTGTGCATATTGTCTTTAGCGGATGCATTGGAAATTGGGTTCCAGTTTGGCTTATTTTTGTGTAACTATGACTTATTATATATTTAGAGTTATCTCTCATAGGAAACTTAAAAAGTTTCATGACCGGGCTACCAATGGCGAAACAAACATTGGTTCTTATATCGACGATACATCGTCGATTGGCACAGCTGCGGCTCACTATATCGACGATACATCTTCGATTGGCACACAATGAGCTAGCTAGCTCAAGACCAAGAAAATAATATGACGAGAGAGAATCAGTATAGAAAAGTCAACCACAAACCTAGATCTAGCTCATGACCGATAAAATAGTAAGACGAAAGCGATATAGAGATTTTAAATGATTTTATAATTTATCTTTTGAACTAGCAAAATTATTCATCAACCACTCTTTGTTTTAGTAATAAAATTTAATTTTTTTTAATCAAGAATCCTATACAACAACATTACATACAAAATACAATACGTTGAGAGATTTTTATAAAGATAAAGAAACAAAAAGAGAGAGAAATTGAGAGGGAGGGAGATAGAGAAAGAGAGACTTAGATTAGTCTATTCACTATTTGCCCATTTAAGATATAAAAATCATAGCAATCAAATTGTAAAGATCTAGATCTATATTTAGATTTCCATTTCACTACAAATCAGAATTGGAAGTTTGTTTAAATACATCCTCATTCGGTGCAGAATTACTTAGACGGGGTACAGTAGTCTCCGGATAAACGCACGGTCTTCCGGAAGGCTACAATAGCTTGCATTTAGAGTCGATGCGTGTCTTTACACCAATTACTTAAAACAAAAAATGGAGAAATTACTTCCCTTATTACATTACAAAAAACAATACTTTGCTTCCTTTGATTGCCCAGAGCTTGTGCGTGGGACGGTACCGCAATTTTCGAATACCTGTTGGGTTATTCTAAACAAATTGTCCTCATCCCCCCCTTTTTTTTCAATTTCACTATGTATGTACGGTGCACATGAAACATAATTATGAATTTTTGCAGAGCTTGCTAAAGGACAAAACTCCTTGCAGTGTGATAAATGAAAGCCATTCCTACAATAAGCGTGGCTATCTTTTCCATTTAAGTGGTAATCACTACCGATTTCAAAGCGTGCGTTTAGAGTCAGGCTGTGACGGATCCCAATTTTTAAGTAATCACGGTTACGGGAGTCCCGTCGCAGAAGATCCGCGGGGTCCCGGTAATCATAATAGTAATCATTTCCTGAGAAGTAAGGGGTGGTTACGGGAGGTGACGGGGCTAACGGCAGACTAAGATCAGGTGGGGTCCCGGAATAAAAAAGTAATCATATCCCATAAGTGAAAAGAGGTGACGGGACTGACGGTAGGCTAAGATCAGCTGGGTCCCGGAATAGCAGTGCTAAAAAACAAATCCAGTATGACAAATTGTGACACCAGATAGCGAGTAAGAGAGAGGGGAACCAAACATAAGCGTCTCACTTGTCGCCCCGCTAACTCCCCACCCCCACACACCCCCAACACACATACACGCAAATTTTACCAGGCACCGATTGCCACTCCTTTTATTCACCCCACCCCATTTCCTGCCCCATTCTGTTGTTACGAACCTTGCTTTCTCTTGCCTAATGCCTTGTTGAGACAAGGTCAAAAGGCCTTGATTACATCGACGGGACGACGGTTCTCAGTCTCGTTGATTTCCACTAACGTCTTTGTGAGGAGTACTGAGGATTATGATTACTCCCGCGGATCTCACTAGAGTATCCGTGGTCCCGTTTCTACAGGAAGATCCGTGATTACTGATTACTTTTACGGGACCCGTCCCAGCCTTAGTTTAGAGTATAGTGATTACATAGTAAAAAATCCGTCAGACCGCAATATCGTGTGTTTAGCCGAAGCGTGCATTTATCTGGTGTTTTCATTCGGAGACTGCTGTATTACACTAGTTTTAATGGAATCATGGGCACCAAAATAAAGGTAAAAAATCACCCCTTGATTAACTTATAGGTATATAATAATAATTTTGAGTTTCATTATTTATATTTCAGATACCGTTTCACAAGAAATTCCTTGCTGGAAATTTTGCAATTAATAAAGCAGCCCTCGTGTTATATAATAGGAAAGGAAAGACCTCACCATCGCTGCAACTATTATTAGCATTAAGATTTTATGCTACCGGATGCTACCAAAACTTGGCTGAGGATGCATTTTGTGTGTCAAAAGGCACAGCATTCAGAATCATCCACAGAGTAACTGCTGTATTGTCTGCAATAGCAGAAGAATGGGTATCCTTCAACTTTCAAGAGCAGGAGCGGACAAACAATCTTTCTTTCACATGAGAGGATTTCCCAGAGTTCTTGGGTGCATTGATGGGACTCAGATTCCCATCCATGCACCCACTATAAATCAAGAAGAATACCTTTGTAGAAAAGATTTCACGAGCATTAATATTCAGCTTGTATGTGTCAGTAACAGAAGAATCATTGACGCCTATGTCAGATTCCCTGGTTCTGTACAAGATGCCCGTATCCTGAGAGAAAGCAGGCTATTTGAAGGTTGTTTCACTTTAAAAGTCTCCAAATGTTAGAAATGTTACCTTTTTGTTTTTAATGATTATTTTATATTGTAAATTTTTATCAAAACCTTTAGTCATGGATTTTTTAAAATTAAAGCATTTCAAAGGCTTAAAAGCGTTACTAGTTCAATATTACGGTATTACATGTATCAAATTGGAAACAAATTAAAAAAAAATTCTTTATATATTTATTTTTTATCAACAAGATAAATAACATCATGATCCTTGTAAAGTAAACTATGCTACATTATTAGCACATGTTATTTTACAATGCAGTACTTTACTTCTAAATTTCATAAAAATTAAAAACTTCCAATGCTTTCTTTCACACAGCTTTTGAAAACCGACCTCCGCTTTCTGGCTAAATTTTGGGGGACAGTGCTTATCCATTAATGAAGTGACTTATAATACCCTTCACCCATGTCTATAGCCCCAACCAGGAGAGATTTAATGAAGCCCATATGGGCACGAGACAAGTAATCGAAAGAACAATTGGAGCGTTTTTCATGCCTCAAGACTGGCCTTCGGTACAATCCTGAAAGATGCCTGAGAGTAATAAAAGCCTGTTTAGTTCTGCACAACATGGCAATTTTCTACAAAGTCCCATTTTCAGAAGGAGGTACATGAAAAAAAATAGATAAAATTTAAAATTAAACAAAATGAAACGCCCTCATTTTGCATCAATTAATTTACTAGGCATGATATCATGAATTGAACTGAAACATTTTTATAAAAATCTTTTATGAGTGGTTTAACTTTGTTTAAATTAAGCTTTGAAATATTCACAACGACAACATAGTTCAGCTTGGGCAACATTGCTGATTGTGAAACAAAACGAAACAAAAAGTTTTCCATTCTTAATGTTAAAAATAAGGAGATAAAACATATTCATCGAGGTCAATTTCGAGATAGGTTAACCACGCATGTATAAAGTCATCATGATACAATGATAATAAAATTATGTCCTCCTATTGAACAATAAAGGAAATGAAAAGTTCAGTACTGGAGGTCATATAGTGAACAGCATGGCTCATGAGCATTAAATTGCAAACAGATTAATATTCAAGGGGACTGGTATAAAGTTATAACCTTCGGCCTACACGTGTGTATACGTGCGCATGCCACCAGTAATATGTCAATCAATAGAAACATTATGTACAAAACGTCGTTGAAGCCCGTCATCTGCCAATGCATTATCCTAGTATAAAGTATATCTAGGTATAAAGGAGAAGTGACATAAATGCAAAACTTACAATTTACCTTGACTTAGTTATAAAACATCATGACATGGCTTTTATTTAGATTTGCCGGAATATGCTGTATGCAATTGAAAATAAGACGATAGTTGATATATGTAAATAATGAGTTGCAAGAGTGGTCAACCCACAAAATGCATTAGTTTGGAAACATTATGTTGCATTGGAATTTTCAGAATTCAGCTAAAGTCATTGCAAATGATATGATACCTCGATATAAGTGAGGTAGTACATAAATGTGCAGCTCCCAGGACATATTGGTCCAGAATGCATTGGTTTGGAAACATCATGATGTTGCATGGGAATTAGCAGAATTAGACTGTAGCAGTATATGCTCATAAGATATAATGATTGATATAAGTGTATCTAGCCACAGGACAAAAGTCCAGTAATAGAAGAAGCACGACATTGCATCCGGCTCTGAAAATATAGAGGTCTCCTACCGCTATCAGGTTTCTAGTTATGGCATAGAACTGCATGTGAGGCAGCAGTGGACAAAGTACAGAGAGAAGAGTGTTGTGTTGATGCCCACTATATTTGGATTTGACGAGCCTAGTCTATCAGATCGATGTATCAGGATCAAAGTAAATTAATGATCTAAAAATTTATATTCAATGATCTAATCTTTCAAATCAATGTATCATCAACATTCACAACAACTACTAACAATGTCATGGTTTATTCAAGATCATCACTGCTCATAACCGCTGCAGCAAAGCAAGCTGAGTCCGCTACCTGAGTCGCGCCATTATGTTATTTCCAACTCCCTGGGTTTGCGGTGAAAACGTTCAAAAGTCTGCAAAGACTTCCATCCAACCGAAGAAAAATAATGGCAACATCTAAATTAACCGCAGTCTTTGTGGCCACAGCAGCCCGGGTACTGTGTGCGGAGTACTTGACCGTATCAATCCCTGCCTCTGCCAGTACCTGTTTGAGCTATCTACTTATAGTCTCGGGACTAACCGCCTTATGTTACACTCACTATCACACTGACGACAATCTTCTGTTCGCGTCAAGTAAAATGTTCCTGCTTTGTGGTGATGTTGTTTTTAACAGATCGCCTGGCACAAGAGATGCCCCTTACTTAGAAAAAGACAAAGAAGTTAAATAAAGTGATGCGATGGTTTGCACCCGTTGCCCAGTTGTGAGGGCAATAAGCATGGTCGGTCTGAGATAGGGTTTACGCTAAGGCACATCGATATCATAACCAATATGAATTTAATGTAATTCAAAAATACCGAAACATCCAAAAATGCTTTTATATTTAGGTATTGGGGGTTTGGGTGAAACGCACCTTTCAGAAAGAATTTCAATAGTTGTCTACTTTTTTAGTCAATGTAAACTAAGAGGGACACTGTTGACTTAGCAGAATTGATACCACTATAGCTGTATCTTTTATCTATCATATACATATATTGCAGAATGTACATCAATAATCTTGTGTCCCCTGATTCTGAGTCCCTTTTGCTGAGATGACAAATGTTATGAAATGACTTTTATATTATTAGTGTATAGACTTTCCCCAGGCTGGCATAATGGTGTTGGACACTTTTTGGTCTACGCCATCCTTGGCTAATCTCTGCCTGAAATGAGACAAGTCATCGTGTGTAATCTGTCCGCTATCGCTATTCCTGGGGTGAATCAAAGAGAGGAGAACTTAACATGATAGCTGAGCCGATTAGCATGGTCTGAAGAGTGGGACACCATGGCTGGGGTTTCCCCCTTTGGTATTACAATGAGTACTCTGTGGACATTGTCATGTCTCATTTCAGCTAAAACCCCCACCTATCAGGTTAAAGGTGCGAAATAAGTAAACAAGTTCTTTCCACTCGAAAGTAAAGACTTTAATAAATTGCGCTGCAGCATCTTCGTGGAGGGACACATATTTGAACAATTTATTATTTAGGCAAGATGCAAAAAGATCAATACAAGGTGTTCCTGTGTTTTCATATGCGAATAACAAATCCAAAGCATAATTATTGAGTTGAAGTCAATTCTAGATTGAAATAAATCTGTCGTGACAATCTATGCCTACTATGGGATCGGCTGTCAGCCAAATGCGGCGTTCCTTAGCCCATAGAATACCGTCTCTAGCTATCTTGTTACACAAACGAGAATGAGAACGGCCTATGTTGTTTATTTAAGAAAATGCCGTAATATTTTCAATGTGAACAAGAATTTGAGAGTTATAAAACTGGCTGCAAAGGCTTTGCAATCCAATGAGAAGTGATTTGAGTTCTAAAGCATTGATGTGCAATTTTAGGTTTGTTATGAACCAAAAATCCCGACTAGTCTTTGAATTGCCTAGGTGTGCCCCACATCCCAATGTGCAGGAGTCTGTGGTCAAGGAAAAATGAGGGTTAGGCATGCTCCCTGGTTTTGTGGAACTGATTCCCTCAGTGAGCCACCATACATTCCAGTCTTACATTCTGCATTGGTGTGATGTATTTATCAAAATTATAAAACTGATTTTTAAAGTTGTGTTTTCGTCAATTCCATATCCCTGAAAAATAACTGACCGTAAGGAACTGCTATCAATGAGCCAATTAGTTTTGCCAGTTGCCGGTTTAATGGGCATCTCATTGATGAGGCTCGCCAGTATGTTCTTTTTTGGTTTGCCCAACGACACCATCATAGCTCTAGAGTCTAAGATGTGGTGTAAAGTTTGGTTTGGAATAGGGGAGGATGTGTCTGAAAATGAGAATCCTAAAAATTGAATGAGCGATTTAGTGTACTATACATGTTCTTTGCATAAGGAGGCGCCCTGAAGGTATATATCATCAATGTAAATGTTAACATGTATGCCTGTAACCTAAAATGAGCCAAGGCAGGTTTCATGATTTTGATGAAAACCCTTAATGACGTTTTAAAACTTTGCAGTAATGCATGAAAAGTATATGTGATTTTGTGAAATTCAAACTTTATGCTGTGTTCATGGATAGGAATCGTAAAATAAGCATCTCTTACATCTAAACTGTTCATGTATCGGTTGTTCGGCATCTTCTGAAGGACATGTATCAAGGGTTTTCATCTTAAAATGACTAGTAAAACGTATTTATTGGGTTCCTTGACATTAAGAATCATCCTAAATTTCCTATCGTCAGGTACTAAAGTACTCTCTTCCCTCAGAAAAAAACAGCATGAATAAAGTCTCCGACTTCAGAGAGCATTTCTCAATGATGACCTTTTCTTCTATGTCCATTGTTTTCCCGATAGCCTCAGTTTGAAATACGTTTGATTTAAACTCGCTGGGCCTAATTTTTTTTTCTCTGGGTATTTTTAAAAGCGCGCTGCCGGCTCTTGTTTGGCTGGTGTGAAGCATTTAGGTGAAGGCACCTCCCAACAGCTGTTGTGTAAAGCGAGAAGTACTGCTACTGTCACCTGCTTTCGACCAGGCTTGTGCTAGGACTTTTGCAAAAGAATTTTCTGGACATTCTGCAGGTCCGTATCATGCCCTTTGACAGCTGAGGATATTAAATTTTGTTGGCAGTTTTCCGGGTTTCTCTCC
>JAWDGP010006494.1:827500-830000 GCA_033675545.1 Elysia crispata
TAGTATAAACCATGTAAACATCTTGAGATAACAGTGACAGCTCCATTAAGCTATTAAGCTAAGATGAACAAAAGCCTTACTTCCTCAATCAATCAACCAATAGAAACACGATTCCACAAGTGAGGGTGCGTATCCCTCAGCAGCGAGCAGAAGTGATTTGACCTGCTGTTTTCGATCTCTCTGTTTCTGCCATAATCATGTGTCCAACAACTGAACAACATAATCCGAAAAGATCAGTCAAGTTGGTATGCCTCGAGATGCCATATCACCAATGTGAACGAACCTTTGCATGTTAAAGGTCTGTTTACATGAAGCAATATGCAGGTAGCAACTTCATTCCACAAAATGCTCTGACGTCACAAACAACAAGTGTTATTGCTACCGTACCAATACGAACATTAAACTGAGATTTGACAGCCTGGCACACTCTCTCTAGGATTGCAAGTCTTGCATTTTTGGGAAACATAATGGCCATTTTTGTCCTGTAGACATTATTGTCTGTGAAACTCCTGAATAATCTCAGAATTAACGCTGCAAATTATTTGGCAGCCGTTAAATTTTCAATAGAAAAGTATTCTCAGAATGCGCATAACAAGAAGGTTACAAAAGTCGCTTGATTTTGAGTTCGTCCTCATTTGAGAAATCGCTAGCGACGTGCAGAAAGCAACCGTTAAAAGCGACGTGCATAAAGCAGCTAGCAGCACATCGTATCGTGTAAACCGGTTATTGAACGAGAGAGAAATCTGAGAGTGAGTCTGGTTGGGAAGACAGATGGGTGGAGGCAAAGGGATCGCACTGATTGTGAAATGTGAAGACAGTGAGACGTGGAGGGACATGGTCACCAACGCCAACCGTTTACCGGCACGGCACCCCCATGATGATCATGAAGCAGCGTCCGTAGAGAGGAATGCTCGAGATTGTGAAAATTTAAATCAAAGAGAACAAGATAACAATACGTACAAATAAGAAAATATTTGCAACAAATTAGTAATTGCAGACGTTTTTGGAATGGTTTTGGTTTAAAGATAGAACTCGTGCATTCTAATGAATTCTTAGGGTGATGCAAGACTGTAAGAGAACTGTTACTGGATCCGCCGTAACTTACTAAGACATAAACCTAACGGGACTGGGACTGGTGACTTTTAATTGTCAGGCTGTAAAATCATTTTGAAATATATATGTGAGTCTCCTAAAGACAAATGTGACTCCTCCTGCCAACCAAGATCAGAAAAACTCTAAAAATCCGAGACAGTGCAATGACATCTGAGCCGGAATAAAAAATATATCTCCGAAGACGGAGAAAAAACAGGTGACAGATTTTAGGAAGGTAAACTAAGCAGGCCTCAAGAATATACGTGTTGAAAGATTGAGGGAAAAAAACAACAAAAAAGAAGCACAAAGCAAAATCCAAAGCTATAAAATTATGATCGGAGGATATTTTAACAAACCGTCAGAGCTTGTTTACTTTTCTGATTCAGAGTCGATGAAGGACAGCGATTAAGCCTCAATAGTTCTTGTTGGATCATCTGACTACGAACATATTGCTTACCAAAACTGGAGCCGCTGCATCTAGTTCACATCATTCTGGATTGACCAAACGTTAAAATAACATATGTTTGTGTTGCAACACCAAAAACCTTCTATTCACGAGGTTGCAGTAAGAAATGGCGCAATGGCTGCTCACGAAAAAGCACGGTGTGCTTCTATGTGCGTTTTATGTGTAATCTTAAATCTACTTTAAAAACTATTAATACAAAAAATAGATCAAACAAACTAAAAACAACAGAAGCAAAACAAAACGAACAATAAAAAAATAACAAAAAACAAAACAACAATATAAAAAGCCCAACCAAGTCTCAATGGTTTAAAAAAAAATAAAAATAAAAAGATATTTACATTAGTAGTAGTAGTAGTAGTAGTAGTAGTAGTAGTAGTAGTAGTAGTAGTAGTAGTAGTAGTAGTAGTAGTAGTAGTAGTAGTAGTAGTAGTAGTAGTAGTAGTAGTAGTAGTATTGTTTTTATTATTATTATTACTTGATCATCATTTTTCATTATTATTTTGATTGCCTTTATTATTTTATACATTACATTACCACCATCGTAAGCCTTTCTAATAAATGGGTAGGAATTTATTTTGTTTCATCAAAACTGTGAAGCCCAATTTCAGTTTTTAAAACAACACGTAAAAGCCACTCCTCCAGGCAAAACAAGCCAAAACTAGGCAAGTAAGCAGCCTCAAGATACCCGCCGGCGTTAGTTTCGAATTCCTCGAAAATTGTCGAATGATCATGATTTTTTTTTTTACTATTGCACCAATAGTGTCGTATAAGTAATACTTTTTGTAGGTCTCTGTTTTGGATTTAATTTTAATTATTATAAATTTTTGTCGTCTTTTTTTTTTTAAATAATATTTTAATATCCTCTAGCGCCTGTTTGATAAGGAAATTCAAGGATTCATATAATCTGTTTGAAAGGAACGTAACGATTTGACCTTTCTTCTT